>JANBXA010000311.1:8467500-8510000 GCA_030556225.1 Cricetiscus sungorus | reverse complement strand
ACTGCTTAACTTGAGAACTATTGCCACCTGGTGTCCATAACTAGTACTGCTAGTCCTAAAACCATTGCCTGTGTTAACCCAGCATGAACAGAAACTGTCTCTATAACACGCAGACCATACATGTGCTATACGCTGATAATCCTGGGTGCCCACTCACTTTTCATTTGACATCTGAGGAAACTGAGGAAGAAAGGAATTAAGCTCCTACTTATTCAGTAACTCATTCCATAACTTCTTTTTTAAATAGGGTTTCGTGTGGCCCATGCTGGCTTGCTACATAGCAGAAGGTGACCTTTAATGACTTTTTTTTTTATTCTTGAGACGGGGTCTCATTAGGTAACTCTGACCTGGAACTGGATATGTAGACCAGGCTGGCTCTGAACTTACAGAGATCGGCCTGCCTCTGCCACCTGAGTGCTGGGATTAAAAGTATGTGCCACCATACCTAGAGTTTTTTTGTTTTGTTTTAAAGAATTTTCCTTATTTGTGTGTGTGTGGTGTGTGTGTGAGGGGTGAGTGTGTGTGTGTGAATCTCTCTCTCTATGTGTGAGTGTGAGTGTGTATGTGTGTGAGTGTGTGTGTGAGTGTTGTGTGAGTGTGTGTGAGTGAGTGTGTGTGTAAGTATGTGTGAGTGTGTGTGTGTGAGTGTGTATGTGTGTGAGTGTGTGTGTGTGAGTGTGTGAGTGAGTGAGTGTGTGTGAGTGTTGTGTGAGTGTGTGTGAGTATGTGTGAGTGTGAGTGTGTGTGAGTGTGTGAGTGTGTATGAGTGTGTGTGAGTGAGTGAGTGAGTTATGTAAGTGTGTGAGTGTGTGTGAGTGAGTGTGTGTGTAAGTGTGTGTGAGTGTTGTGTGAGTGTGTGTGAGTGTGTGTGAGAGTGTGTGTGAGAGTGTGTGAGTGTGTGAGTGTGTGTGTGTGAGTGTGTGTGAGAGTGTGTGTGTGAGTGTGTGTATGAGTGTGTGTGCGTGTGTGTGTGAGTGTGTGTGTGAGAGTGTGTGTGAGTGTGTGTGTGAGAGTGTGTGTGAGTGTGTGTGTGTGAGAGTGTGTGTGTGTGAGTGTGTGTGTGTGTGTGTGTGTGTGTGTGTGTGTGTGTGTGTGTGAGTGTGTGTTAGGAGTGTGGAATCAGTTCTCTCCTTCCCCTCTATATAATTTCTGGGGATCAAACTCAGGTCTTTGAGTTTGTATCCTTGGGCAGGGCAGATGGCGGGCGAGTGAGTCATCTCACTGGCAACCTCCAACCTCTCCTGCCTCTTCTCAGTACTGGGATTACAGACATACACTGCCATGCTCCGTCAGCACCGGGATTACAAACACACAGTACTAAGCCTCATATATACCCTGGTAGGGATCAAACCCAGGGTCTTGTGCATTTGAGATAAACATTCAGCAACTAAGCCACATCCCCAGCCTAGCAACTATATTTTGGGTAATAATTACAGGTCATCAGGATGCAGTAATGAAAGAAGTCCTGTCCCAAGAATGAAACAGCATTAGGAAGGGACAAGCCCCAGCCTCAATTCTGGGGTTAATCTCTCTCCACATTGCACCTGAGGCCACAGCCCTGGGAGGAAACCCTCCATCCCTTGCTTTGGGCAATGGGCAGTCCATACCTGGATCCAGAAATGGTGTTCCTGTGGACAAGGGAGAGCTGGGCTGCAGCCTGCTGGTGGTCTGGGCATCTACCAGGAGGCTCAGGGTGGAGGCAGTACTGTACCAAAGGAACCCCAGGGCAGGAGTGACAATCACAATTACCACGCAAGAGGGGGTGTCTAATGGAGGATGACTCTTTCTCTAGAGGTAAAGAGAGCCCGGGAACCCGAACTTCTGCAGTCTTGTCGGGCATTGTGTGGGCAGGGATTAAGTTTCTGGACCTCCCAGCTTTACAATCCTGTCATCACAGAGACAGACAGACACAGTCATGTCCCACCCTGCCCCCAACCCCACCAAAGACCTCTAGGCCTGATACCCCTGCACCTCCAGCCCAAGCTACCCCGGACAGCACCTGAGCACACAAGGGGCCATTCCATCCTGCCTACAGGAGGGTTAGGAGTCACCTGGCAGGCTCCTCCATGTTTTCTGAGGTGATGAAGGCAGGGAGGGTCTCTGGAGATGGCAGCTTCAGGGTCACATTCATCTCTGCCTTATCTATAGGGAGGATGACATATTAGAGTCAGTGTAGAGACTTTGAATCCCCAGGAAAGACTTGCAGTGGGAGGTAGTAGGAGGCAGTGGGGGGCAGAGAGGGGGCAGTGGGGGCAGAGAGGGGTCAGTGGGGGCAGTGGGGGGCAGAGAGGGGCAGAGAGGGGTCAGTGGGGGCAGTGGGGGGCAGAGAGGGGCAGTGGGGGACAGAGAGGGGGCAGTGGGGGACAGAGAGGAGACAGTGGGGGGGCAGAGAGGGGGCAGTGGGGGGGCAGTGGGGGGGCAGAGAGGGGCAGTGGGGGGACAGAGAGGGGGCAGTGGGGGGCAGAGTGGGGGCAGAGAGGGGGCAATGGGGGACAGAGAGGGGACAGTGGGGGCAGAGAGGGGGCAGTGGGGGCAGTAGGGGCAGCGGGGGGCAAAGAGGGGGCAGTGGGGGCAGTGGGGGCAGAGAGGGGGTAGTGGGGCAGAGTGGGGGCAGAGAGGGGGCAATGGGGGACAGAGAGGGGGCAGTGGGGGCAGAGAGGGGGCAGTGGGGGCAGTGGGGGGGCAGAGAGGGGGCAGTGGGAAGCATTACGAGGCAGTGGGAGGTAGTCCTCCGTAATACAAAATTCCTGGCTACAGCTGGCAAAGACCATGTAAAAGATCAAATTAGAGAGGCTGTGGTTGCATGGAAACGGTACCCAGCAGCTTCCTACGGGCCAGCAAGATGATGCATGGAGTAAGTATGCTTCCTGTCAAGCATGAGGATGTAAATAGGATCCCCGGACTCACATGGTGGATGGAGGGAACCGACTCCCCCAAGTCATCCTGACTTCCAGATGCACACCATGGCGTGCACCACACACACACACACACACACAGGCAAGGGAGGGAACTCGGATGAATATTGCAGTTACCCGCTCTGCCACTGGGAGGCAGTGGAGGTTCAGAGTCCACTGGAAGGGAGAACGGTCCTTAGGGGCACGAGACCCTGCCTCTCTCCCCCCTCTCTGTGCTTCCTGACTGTCATGAGGTGAGCAGCTGCCTCAGGCCTCTAGCTATAGACAAAAATCTCCACAACTGAGAGCTAAAAAGAACCCCTTTCCCTCAGGAAGCTGTTCAGATACGCTATTCCTGTCAGAGGGATGGAGAGCCCACTACAAGTCACTACTAGATGAGTCAAATGACTTTGCATTGACCATACGAAATTACAGGTTGTTGTTTTGTTTCTGTGTGTTTGGTTGGCTGGTGGGTGAGTGGCTGGGTGAAATAGGGTCTCACTGTGTAGCCCTGGCTGACCTGGCACTCACTATGTAGACCAGGCTGGTCTCGAACTCACTCAGATCCACCTGCCTCTGCTTCCCGAGTGCTGGGAATAAAGGCGTGCGCCATCACACATGGTAAAGTTACAAGTTTGGCTCCCTCTGGACAGTGCTTACCGCACTAGGCTGGGGACCCAAGCTCAATGCCGGCAGCCAGACACAAAGCCAGGCATGGTGGAGCACACGTGTGACCTCTGTGCTGGGGAGGAGAAGGCAGGGGGCCCTGGGGACTCACTGGCCAGTCAGCCCAGCTCAATTGATGAGTCCCAGGCCAAGGACAGGCCCTGACTCAAAAAACAAGGTGGGCGGCTCCTACAGACTCCCAAGGTTGACCTCTGACCTCCATGTGGGCAGGCATGAGCACCTGTATACACACACAAAGATTTACTCCTCACCAGTCACCCCAGCCCCAAGGTGGAAACATCCCCCACCTCTAAAGGCCGCTTGAATGAAGCAAGCATGGTGAATCTGTATAGAACAGGCTGTTCATTTTCACAGAAGGATGGAACAGTATCGGGGACCTCTACCAAGGGAGCCAACCGCCTGTTCCGTCACAAGCACCCTGAGCACAGGGTAGGGACGCCGGGCACCTGTCCCAGACCCTGGCATGCAGGACACCCAGACGTTTTGGGAAGGGAGTAGGCATTGCCCAACCTCAGGCCCTTACGCCTCAGCCTCAGGAACTGTGTCCGAGAGATGTTCCTTTGTCCCCACTGGGCATCTAGGTCCCCTCATCAGGCAGAAACACCATGGGAGACAGCCACAGCTTCAAGTGAACAGTACCTGGGTCTGGACTGGGCTGCCCTGCATGGGAAGAGGGAGACTCTGGAACCTTCAACAGCCCAGCAGCATCTTCCTGGACAAGGCCGGTGCCCCCTTCTGTCATCAAGCTCCACATACTTTCAGTGGCCGAGGACTTTAGAGTAGGTGTGGCCTGAGGGGTGGCATGGCTGGAGACGAAGCCAAACAGAGGTCTGATGACTCCACAAGCCACTCTCACAAGGTCTGGGTGTTAATGTCTACAGAGACAGACTCCTGCCTCAGCACCCACCGGCCATGCTCTGAGCTCCTGAGGGCAAAACTGTGTTCCCTGAGTTCTGGGTCTCTTATGTAACCAGGCGGGGCTGGACACACACAGCAGGCTCTCCAATGACTGGTAAGCTTGGCAGGGGACCACCCTCAGGTCCTGCCAGCCGGAGTTGACCCCACCCATGTACCCTCTGTGTCCCCGAGACAGAGTGGCCCATCCAAAGGTCACCTGGAAGGGAAGAGAAAGGAGGCCAGGAGTCACCTAGTAAGTGTCTTGCAGTCATCTGGATTGGAGCAATCAGGGACAGATCCTGGGGAAGGCAGTTCACAGACGGTGTCCTCCTCTGCTGTGCCTGCAGCGGGGACAACAATGGCGGCCTCAGAACAGACACGGGGGAACCCAGAGTCCCCAGGAACAGAACTGTCACCACCACAAGCAGAGTTAGGGATGACAGTGACCACCCAGAGACGGTGGCTTTCCCAACATCTGCGCACCCTAGAGTGAGGAGAATGTATCCCTCCATTTGGGTTGGTCATGGGGCTGACCTATGGTTGCTGGTTACTTACCAGTTCACAGATAAAACAGAACAGATCAAATGAGAGGTAGGAAAAGGCAGAGTCCTTGGGTTTGGCCACACCTGAAACCACTCAGCACTGTTCTCCATACTTTTGTTACACACGCACCAAGTACACACTTGTGTGCGCGGCACACACACAAACACACACACACACGCACACGCACACACACACACACACACACCATCAGGTGTCCCTGGACTCGCCCTCCATCCCTACCATACTCTCACTATACCAGGCAGTCAAGTGATGATAACACAGTCCTCACCCGGCTTCCATTTACATAAACAACGACATGCAAATGAGTCTGTCACACTACGTAATAAACAGCAAGCACTCAACAAACAGTATGTCCTTTATCTCACCACAACTCCAATCTCATCTCTCAGAAAGGGGCCCACACGGATGGGTTAGAAGATGCCCCAAGGACTTCATGGAGGTGACCACAGCAAGGTCAGCAGTGCGATGAAGTTGACAAAGCTTGGTGGAGCGCCCAGTCACGGCTGGAAGGGGACACTCTCTGTGTTCTTGGGTTACTCAACCGCCACCTCTGGGGGTCAGCTCCCCAGTTCCAGAATACGGCTGATGGCGTCTGCCTTGCAAACACTCGACACTTGTGGAGAAAGTCTATGATACCATAGCAGTGAGGGGATCATTAGCCCTGCACTTTCTCCTTTCACAGCTGGAAAGACCCCATCCATCATGACTGCCTTCTGGGAGAATTCACGGGGCCTCCAGAGCTGAAGAGGGCCAGGCGGCCATGGCAGAGCCCCTGACAGGATGTGATGGGAGATGTGATTCTGTATATATGTTTCTCATACTGGTTAATAAAGCCCTGTGGCCAATAGAAAACTAGATAGGCGGGGCTAGGAGACCAGGAGGAGGAAGAGGAAGAGGAAGAGGAAGTAGTAGGTAGGAGTCAAGATGTAGCCCGGGGAAGGAGCAGGATGCCTGCCGCGCGGCTCCCCGATAAGACGACCATGTGGAAATACTTAGATAAGTAGAAATGGGTTAATAATTAAGGCAGAGCTAGCCCATAAACAGTAATGGTAATTGGCCAACAGGATTGTATCAAATATAGAGTCTCCTGCGTGTTATTGGGGGCCAGGACGCCAGACCAGCGGTGGGCGGGCTGGCGGAAACTTACATGCTACAGATGGCGCCCATAATGGTGTCAGAAGTGGGATGAGAACTTTCGCTTAAAACTTAACAAAAGCTTAAAAAATAGTTTTAGAAACAAGGGAACAGAGACTAGCAAGACTTCTTAGTAGCAGCATTTTCTTGGTTGGATTTGTTTTGCTGTAGACAGAGAGAGTTGTGCGGCTCCTTTAAGGGAGGTTTCCAAAATTAGCATAAGCGGCAAAAAGCCCCTTGCTTTTAAAGAGCTCTGCTAACAATTCATTGTATATGAGAGCTGCAATGAAGGTTTACACTGTGTTTTAAAAAATACGCTGGCTTGGGAGAGAAAAAGAAACAGGATACAATGGTTTAAAAAAGAAAAAAGGAATTAAATGGATGGCTATGGTGGCACACGCCATTAATCCCAGCACTAGGGAGACAGAGGCAAGTAGATCTCTGTGATTTCAAAGCAAACCTGGTATGCAGTGAATTCCAGGACAGATAAAAGTTACACAGAGAAACCCTGTCTCAAAATATATAAAAATAGAAGTAGAATAAATAGAGTAATAAAAAAGCCACGTAAAGATGGAAAGCACAGAAAAATTTTGGATACTATACGCAATTCTGTTGTCTTTAAATTATTTGATTGCTGAGAAAATAACTACTGATAAAAGAAAAGCTGCTGGATTAATTCAATTTATATATTTTAAAAATGCTTTGACTCCAAAATTTAAGCCTAAGGACAAGTTACTGGGGAAAAAGATTTCTATTTTTGTTTCCACAGAAAATGAAAAGCTATGGATTCTTTCCAGACTTATATGGTTTGATCAAGCCAGACCCCCTGAAACAGCTCCCCAGGTGATCCAACATTCAAAGCAGTTGAGACAAAGCCTTGCAGACTACAGCCAAGATTTCTGCATCTTCTTTGGACCCCCATGACAGCGCCCTCTACCAGCAGGAAGTAGTTTGGAAAGAACGACGCCCAAATTCCCAAATATTGTTTATAAATGTTTGTTTTCATTTAAATGGACTTGGTTATAAATGGCTATAACCACAAACAATCTTTTTAAAGGTAAAAAGGGAATTATGGTATAGATATGAATACTTTGCTTTGAAATGTATTTTCTTTAATTGATACAATTTAAGGTCAATTTTGTGATATGTATATTTCTCCTCTTGTTTAGGCATTATGTTTATATAGCTCATTGGAAAATGTAATGTATAATTTAGTACAGATTAGAGAGTTACCTATGATAGTCAAACTTGGAGTTAAGTTAGTTAGGATTTCTAGATATGCAGAGATGTATTTGAGATGAATAGGCATTCTTCAAACCTTTCAAAGACCTACGGAATATGGCATTTAAAATGGTTTAGGGTTTTTCTTGACAGTGAGACACAATTGCTCCTGGTAACACCACCTACAGAAGAAAGGAAGATGGACATCGAAGAAACACATTATGGAGTTTGCTTCTAATATGGCAAGACCAGCCATTTGAGCAAGGTACTTCTCTTGTCTAGACGGTTTGACTTTATGTTGTAGAAACTGGACATGCAGGACCCACAAAAAGGTGACTGCTTATTCAAGATGGACATTGCTACAGGATTCCTGCTTCATGGAAGAGGCTGCCAGACAGCCAGACAGTCTACAGGACACAGAGAAAAGTTTCCTGCCTTGTTGAGGAGTCTGGACACACACTATGGCCTATGGGCTGAAGATGGAACATTACAGAAGAACTTCGGGTGACTGACCAGGCAATGAGTTGTCTCTGTCATTTCTAGAATTTATATATTATCCTTCTGTGGTCTTTGATGGAGTTGAAGACAGATAGTTATGGTTACAGTTTTCCTTAGTTAGGATTAAAGATAAGTTACATATAGGACTTTAGACTCACAAAGATAGGATAAATGATATTTTCTTTAAGTCTTACAAAATGTTAATGGACTAAATATTGTTAACTGTGATTCTTATTTGATAACTATTGTATGTTATATTTTGCTATGTTAAGGTTAAACCCCTTCTTTTACTTTAGACAGAAAAGAGGAGATGATGGGAGATGTGATTCTGTATATATGTTTCTCATACTGGTTAATAAAGCCCTGTGGCCAATAGAAAACTAGATAGGCAGGGCTAGGAGACTAGGAGGAGGAAGAGGAAGTAGTAGGTAGGAGTCAAGATGTAGCCCAGGGAAGGAGCAGGATGCCTGCCGCGCGGCTCCCCGATAAGACGACCATGTGGAAATACTTAGATAAGTAGAAATGGGTTAATAATTAAGGCAGAGCTAGCCCATAAACAGTAATGGTAATTGGCCAACAGGATTGTATCAAATATAGAGTCTCCTGCGTGTTATTGGGGGCCAGGACGCCAGACCAGCGGCGGGCGGGCTGGCGGAAACTTACATGCTACAAGGATGTGCTGTGGATCACTACACCAGCCTTCGTCTTCTAGAGACATTTAAGACAGTAACAAGGAGAGCCGGGGCTGGTGGCGCATGCTTTTAATCCCAGCACTTGAGAGGCAGAGGCAGGCAACTCTGTGAGTTCCAGGCCAGCCCGGTCTACAGAGTGAGCTTCAAGCCAGCCAAGAGCTACATAGTGAAACTCTGTCTCAATAAAAGGAGGAGCATGGGTCTTGAGAGATGTCTTAGTAGTTAGGAGCACTGGCGCTCTTCCGGGGGATGGGGTTCAATTGCAGCACCCATATGGTGGCTCAAAACCTTCTACATCTCCAGTTTTAAGGAATTCAACACCCTCTTCTTGCCTCTCTGGGCAAGACATGCATGTGGTACACAGACATACATGCAGGCAAAATACATACATACATACATACATACATACATACATACATACATACATAAAAACAAATCTGGTTGTGGTGACACATTCTGTAATCCCAGCAGACAGGAATGTGAGAAAGCAAGATCACAAGTTCAAATCCAACCTGGGCAACAGAGTGACTATCTCAAAAGATAAACAAAGACATGAGAAGTTAATTTTAATAATGCATTAATTTGGGCTAGGAGTATTGCTTAGAGGTAACACACACAAGCTGGGCACAGTGGCTCATGGAATACCTGCACTTGGGAGGATGAGGCAGGGGGATTGCTGCGGTTTTGAAGCCAGCCTTGATATATAGTGACTTACAAGACATCCTGGCATACAGAATAAGATCTGGTCTAAAAAAAAACCTCATAACCTAACAACATAATGATCTATGTTAGTCGATATAAATATAATGAGATGCATTATATCCTCATTTACATATCAGGTCTTTGAAACTCACTGAAACATACTGAACATCTCAACCTAGACCAGGCACTTTTTTTTTTTTAAAGACAGAGCTTCTTTGAATAGCCTTGGCTGTAGCTCTGTAGACCAGACTGGCATTCAACTCACAGAGATCCACCTGCCTCTGCCTCCAGAATACTGAAACTATATGCCATCACTAGGCTCCACCAGCTACAATTTAAGTGTTCATTGGCTACTTGTGAGCAACATAAAAATGGAAAACACACAGAGAGTTTGGATACTGTATGCTATTGTGTTGTCTTTAAATTGCTCAATTGCTAAGGAGCCTCTGTCGCTCCCATGTGGCAATCTCAGGAACACCACTCAGACAGCCTGGCCCTGCTTGCTGGAAGAAAGAATCTGACTTAGCCTAACCGGCTAAGCAGAACCTATTTTTCAAACAGAGGAGTTTTTGAGTGTGTGGGGGTGGGGGCAGCTCCACCCATCTCCTCATCACATGGGAGGGGGACAGGCCCCACCCACAGGTGCCAAGCGTAGGTAAAGCCAGGCCTGAGCCCCACCTGAGCGCTGTCCTCAGCCACCCTGCTGTGCTTGCAGACAGTGGGATATGTCCCTCAGAAGACAACATTCTATGTGTGATGCAGGCAGTCTGGCAGAGCCCACAAAGCCAGGATCCAGAAATGCCGAGGGCACCGGCTACTGAAAAGGGTCCCCACAGGGCCTGCAATTTCCAGCCCAGAAACCACCACCTGCATCCTGTGGTTTCTGTGGTGTTGTAGTGGTGCCCTTTTGGCTGACCCCACCCCCTATGTAGAAGAAATACGTAAAAATGGAAAACACAGAGTCTGGATACTTGTATGCTATTGTGTTGTCTTTAAATTGCTCAATTGCTAAGGAAGGAACAACAATTGCTACAATACTTGCTTGTCAATACTTGCTGAATTAATCCAACTTATATATTTAAAAAGTGCTTTGACTTCAAAATTTAGGTCTAAGGACAGGTTACTGGGGAAAAGTATTTCTATTTTTGTTTCCACAAAAAAAAATGAAAAACTGTGGATTCCTTCCAGACTAACATGGTTTGGTGAAGAAAGGCCCCCTAAAATAGAGTCCCAGGTGATCCAACACTAAGAACAGCTGGGACAAGGCAGCCTTGCAGACCACTACAGCCAGGATTTCTGCTTCTTAGGATCCCTAAGACAATGCGCCCTACCAGCAGGAAGCAGTTTGAAAAGAACAACACTCGCATTCCCAAATATTGCCTATAAATGTTTGTTTTCATTTAAATGGGCTTGGTTATAAATGATTAATAATCACAACCAATCTCTTTTTAAGGTAAAAAGGGGATTATGATATAGAAATGAACACTTTGTTTTGAAATGAATTTTCATTTATTGATACAAATTTAAGGTTAATCTTATGACATGTTTAGGTATTGTGTTTATATAGCTCATTTAAAAATGTAATATATCATTTAGTACAGATTATAGATAGTCACCTATAATAGTCAAAACTTATAGTTAAGTTAGTTAGGTTTTCTAGATATACAGAGATATATTTCAAATGGATAGGCATTCTTCAAACCTTTCAAAGACCTACAGAATATGACATCTAAAATGGTTTAGGGTTTTTCTTGACAGTGAGACATAACTGCTCCTGGCAACACCATCTGCATCAAAAAGGAAGATGGACATCAAAGAAACTTGCTAGGGAGTTTATTTCCAATATGGCAAGACTAGCCATTTGGGCAACATATTGCTCTTGTCTGGACTGTTTGACTTTATGCTGTATAAACTGAACATGCAGGATCTACAGGAAGTGACTGCTAAAACAAGATGGACAGTGCTACAGGGTTCCTGCTTCATGGAAGAGTCTGCCAGACAATCTGCAGGACACAGAGAAAAGTGACTGACAAGCTGCCAAAACAGGTTAAAGTTTCCTGCTTTGCTAAGGAGTCTGCCAGATACACTATGGCCTATAGGCTGAAGATGGAACATTACAAAAGAACTTCAGGTGATTGACCAGGCAGTAAGTTGTCTCTGTCATTTCTAGAGTTTATATACTGTATTTCTGTGGTCTTTGATGGAGTTGAAGACAGATAGTTATGGTTATAGTTTTCCTTAGTTAAGATTAAAGATAAGTTACATATAAGACTTTAGACTCACAAAGATAGGATAGATGATAGAATATTTTCTTTAAATCTTGCTAGATGTTAACGGACTAAATATTGTTAACTGTAGTTCTTATTTGATAATTGTTTTGTTATATATTTTACTATGTTAAAGTTGAAACCCTTCTTTTTATTTTAGACAGGAAAGAGGAGATGATGGGAGATGTCATTCTGTAAATATGTTTCTTTTATTAGTTAATGAATAAAGCACTGTTGGCAAATAGGAAGGCAAGATAGACAGGGCTAGGAAACAAGGAGGATTCTGGGAGATGTAATAGAAGAGTCAAAATGTAGAGACTTGAGAGAGGAAGAGGTCTAGACCCTCTCTCCAGTAAGATAAGACCATGTAGATATACTTAGATTGATAGAAATGGGTTAATATTTAAGACAGCCAATAAGAAACACTAGTAATTGGCCAACAGCTTTGTATCTAATACAGCATCTCTGTGTGTTTTTTGGGGGCTGATACGGCTGTGGGACCAGGCTGGCGGGAAAACTGCTCATACAGACACTCACCTGGGAACTTGACCACCTTGCCCTCGGAACATTGGGAGTGTAGGGAACATCGGGCACAGGAATTGACAGCTGGTGTTTTGCAGTACGTGCCAGGCTGACACTCACAGACTCTAGAAGAATTCCTGGAACATGGAACCTTCTCCACGAGACCTGAGGGACACAGAGAGGGTCATGAAAGGGAAGAAGGAAGCCAAGGGCAGGGATCCAGGGAATACAGGGACAGTGCAGGGTGAAGGTAAGTCACAAGACTCTCTGTACCTCTCCTTGGATCTCCTGACTGTGAAAGATGGCAGTATAAGAGTGGTTTTCACCTCTAGCCTATATCCCTCACACCACTACAAGAGTTACAGACAAGTAAATGTGGGGCTGAAGAGACAGCTTAGTGTTTGCTCTTCCAGCACAAGGTCCTGAGTTCAGATCCCCAGCACCCATGTGAAAAACTGAAGTAGCGGGACCCCACATGTCTGTGCAGAAGCGGGAGGGCTCCTGTGAGAGCCTCTGTCTCAAAACTAAGTTGCAGAGGGATTGAGGAAGAGGAAGACAGCTGGCATCAGCCTCTGGCCACACTTACAGCATGCATGTGTGCATACATGCAAAAATAAATAATGTCCCAGGACATGGAGGGAACTGAAGTACATGTCTCTGTGTGACAAGCCATTCTCGAAAGGCTTTACACTGTGATTCCATGGGACTCCTGCAAAAGATGATGCTCTTGCCTGGTGGTGGTAGCACACACCTTTAATCCCAGCACTCGGGAGGCAAAGGCAGGCAGATCTTTGTGAATTTGAGGCCAGCCTGGTCTGCACAGTGAGTTCCAGAACAGCCAGAATGATTACACAGAGAAACCCTGTCTTAAAAAAAATAATAATAAGGTTCTGACTATAGAGGCCATCAGTGGTTGCCATGGTGAGGAGGATGGGAGGATAAACTCCAGAAGCGCACACACTGTCCATTGCCAAACCCACAGTATGGCACCCCAGCTGAGTCAGGGTGAAGGGTGGACTTGGCAACACCATGCCCATACTAGCTTATCCTCTGTGCTGGGGCCTGAATATGAAAAAGTCCCCTCTGAGGGAGATGGTGAGTGGGTAAACTGCCCGCTATGTAAGCATAGGTCTTGAGTTTCATCTCCAGATCCCATGTTTTAGGAGATGGGGAAGGGGAGGGGATGCTGGAGAGATGGTCCAGGGGCTAAGAGCACTGCATGCCTAACATGCTCTAAAACCTTCCTGAACCAGACACACAGTGCACACCTGCGATCCCAGCACACAGGACATGGAGGCAGAAACACACACACACACACACACACACACACACACACACACACACACACACGCAACTAGAAAAAAATATAACCTTATAAAAAGAACTCTGCATGCAATAAACAAATTACATTTTTAAAAAGACACTGAAAACTTCACAAAATAATTAGTAGGTTTCAAGAAAATGTCAACACATCTTCCAATTTAACCACGCCCCCAAACCCACACAAAATCAAAAGAAAAACCCGACCCCATCACTAAACACAAGCAAACATAAAAAGAACCTGTTTCAAGACTTTCCTGGCAGCATCGTGGTCTTGGGAAAGGATGAAGGTCTTGGGAAATGGCAGCTCTTGACACCAGGTCACAGCCCAGACATTGCCTCTATCACACACCAACTTTAGCAACTCTAGGAAGGCCCTTCACCTCATAAATCCTCAGATTCCTCTCTACACAAGTGAGCTAAGAAAAGTCTCCTCCCTGGAGCCATTGTGAAGACGTGAGTCCTCCCTCCAGGGAGGAAAGTATGGATGCAAAAGATGACTGCCAGTATCAAATCCAGAGAGGTAAAGTGAGGCACCAGGGGACCACATTCGGAGACTTCCTGCCTCTCGGATTCCCCTATAGGACACATTTCAGGGGAGAGAACAGGGTCTTACCTTCCAAACAGGTCACACAGGCTGTGCAATGCCCATCTTCGTTCACGTAGTGGTCAAGATCACATTGCTTCCTGCAGTGGGTGGGATCCTGTGGGCACGGCTGTGTTGGAGACAACCCTGGAAAAAGCAGCAGGGAAGTTCGAGGCTAGGTCACCTCGATAATGAGCTGGCTGCCCATCATCCATCTTCATACTTAAGGCTCGCCCATCTCTACTTCAACCCATGGTTGGATCAGATAACTCTTGATACAGACGGAGGCACGGGCCTCGCTGGAGGTCACAAAGGGGGAAACCTGGATCTGGCGTGTAGCGAGATAGTCACCTTGTCTGCACCTGTGGCTTAGGCCACGCCCATTGGGGCGGAGACAGGGCCGGATGGGAGCTGGGGAAAAGGCTGGGAAAGGGTCGGGCTGCCCTTTTGGGTGGTGGACGCTGGAAGGCTTAGGATCCGGTGGAACCCACCGCATTCATCTGCCTATGTTGTGAGTTATTTCTCCCTTAATAAACATCTATTCGGCCTAATTGTTTATCCTGATCCTTATTAAATCGCAATACTGGCGTTCCTGGGCTGCCACCTGACAAGTCCTGGACAATCGCAATGATGTCACTCACTAACAAGATCTGTCTCTCCTGGCATTGAATGGGTTCTGGCTGTGGAAGTGAGCAAACACAGGCTGAGTGCCGGCTGTCATTCTCGGCAGAGGTCCTGAGTCCCTGAGGGAACTGAGGGGACTCTAGGGAGTCAAGATCACGGAGATCCTGACCCAAGCTGACTGAGAGGCCCTGGAATCACCCGGTGACCTTCCTTCCATTCTTTGAGGACTGGAGGTACAGGATGCTGACGCCAAGGTGGGGGATAAATGAGGAGTGAGCATCATCCCCCACCCCAACCCCGTTATCTGCACAGGGTTCTGTCTGCTCTGCCAGAGTCTGCCATGTTTGTTCAGGTATGTTTCCCACAGCTTGATCACAAAAGGAGCACACGACCCAGGCGGGCCAATCAGAACACTTCATTTTTCCCACCATCGCCTCAGTATGGGCATGTGACTCCAACAGGCCAATCAGAGCGTGCCATCTTTCTCACCACCTGTGACTGACTCAGCCCGGGCACATGGCCATCAGCCAATAAGCCCCATCTCTGAGCATTTTCACACGAGAGCCTCTGGTTTTACCGGGAATTTCTTAAAGACCCTGGCTTGGTGGCATATTCCTTTAATCACGGCTAGGAGCTAAAGCTCGGTCTCTGAATCCCCTGAAATGCTGCTAGACTCTTGAGGACGGCTGTCTCTGCTTCCAGCCAACAATGAGTCCCCGTTGCAGGGCTGAGCCCATATTCGGCCAACCTCTGAATAGAAGCCGGAGGGATGCCAGGCCCTCCCCCTTCCACACTCTGCTCAAGGCCTGGGAGAGAGGGGTAGCTCGGGACTCTTTTAGCCCAGGCTGGGCTTGCATGCAGGTGGTTGTGGCAATCCCAGAACCCGTCCATGTCCTAGCTTTCTCTCTGGGTTCCTATGAGGTCCGGGCGCTAACATGGGGAAAGGGCCAGGCCTCCACGGTAGTGCCCTGGCCCATCCGTAAGAGCTGTTGGTCACTGTGTGAGGCAGGGCGAGCTTGTCACCAAGGGTGTGTAAGCAGCAACTGGGCAGTAGTTGTCACGAGTATCGAAAGGCATTGTGGGCCTACGTAAGGAGAGAACATGGACGGCCTCTCAAATTCAAAGGTCCCTCAGCTTCCTTCCTGCCCCAGCCCACCCACGTGCAAACCCTGCCACACAGCTGAGCGCTGATTTGAGAGGCCAGGCAAAATGTCAGAAATTTCCCCAAAACACGGAAGGAGGGGTTTTTTGGTTTTCCTTTGTGGCTTGCCCGGAAACACAGGGTCAATAAAACTCCAGCAAAATGCCCCACCCACCACACAGGCCTGGGGTGCTCAGCTACCTTCTGCACCGGGCCTTAGAGAGGGGAAGTGGGAGGAAGGAGTCTCAGACGTTAAATAGAGAAAGCCTAAGATGGAAACATCATGCTCGAAAACTCGTGTCTTCCTTTCTGTGAGGAAACTGTGGCCACGGAATGTCACAACATACTATGGCCATACTTCGCTGTGGGACAGAAGGGTGGAGAAACGGCAAGAGGTGTGAGAGCCAGTCCCCTGCAACAAAGGAAGGCTCCTAGGGGTGGGGTCTCAGGGCTGCAGCAGGGCGACATGGCAGAAAGGGACAACCAGGGGGGGAAGCAGACAGAGGATGAGAGGCCTGAAAATGGGAGGAGCTGGAAGGGGTGACCTCTTGCAAGAGCAGGCAATTTGCTTGCCATTGGTCTGAAGGGTGGACGGGTGGGTGGGTGGAGGAAAGACATGAGGGAGAATGGGTGAAGGAAGGGGGGGGATGCTGTGAATTATACCCCCCCATAATGAGACCTTTAGCTTCAATGTAACTATTTGGAGAGATGGTTTTAGGAGCTCACTAAGGGTAAAGGAGCCCTAATCCCATAGGATGGGGCCGAGGGCCTCCATGAAGAGGGGCGGGCCAGACAGCAAGCCAGGACAAGCCCTTTGGCTTTCCATTTTCTAACCAGAGGAAAGTGACGGCCTGGAGGGCCCCAAACTGGAATAGGGAGGAAGATAGGCTGAATGGGGGAGGCCAGTAGGGGGAGGGGAGGGACCCAAGAAGGGGGTATGTATGGTGGTACAGGCCTGTAATCCCAGCATTCAGGAGGCAGAGGTGAAAGGATCAAGAGTTCCAGGCCAACGTCTGCTACACACGAAGTTCAAAGCCAGCATAGACTAACTACGTGGGCCCCTGTCCAGCCGCCATAAAAGGCTGGTCACAGAACAGTCTCTCTGTGTATGCTTATGAGTGCATGCCATGTGTGTGGGTGCCCTCAGAGGCCAGAAGAGGTACCAGATCCCCTGGAGTTCACAGGGAGTTTCCAGCTGCCTAAGGGGCTGTTGGAACTGAACTTGGATCCTCTGGAAGAGCAGGCAATGCTCTTCACCACCGAGCCGTCTCTCGAGCTCCACAAAAACATTTTGAAATCGTTTTTGGGAACAGACACTCTTAGATACTTCCTCTGGTAGCCTGTGCAAGGCTGGAGTCCCATCTCATGGGGCATTCAGACAGCACAGATGTAAGAGTAACTGGCCAAGAATCTTCAACTCCAGGCACTTCCCCAATGACCTCGTACAGTACTGCCCATCCCCACTTCCAGACACTGTGCCTGGGAAGATTCAATGGTGGATACATAAGCCTGCCCCTCCCTACCCACAGGAAGCCCTCCAGACACAGTGACCTACCTCCGATGCCTTGCTGTCCTAAAAGCAGGGGCCAGTTACACTGAGCCAGTGATAGAGACTTCCTCCCACCCTCATTTTTTTATAGCTAATGTCTCTCTCCCAAATAGACATCTATTTCTGGAGCTCAGAGACCACACCACAGCTTCCCCTCATACCCCAGCCACCAATGGCCCCCACGAGTGTTTGGGACTTTTGATCATAGTCACAGGGAACCAAAATGCTTCATAACCCTTTTCTAGTCTTCCAGCCTGAGGAATGCTCCAGAAGGACTTCCTGGCCTTCTACAGAACCCCTGCTGTGCTAGGACTGGGTGAACATTCCAGAAAGCTAGCAGTGGTTAGGCAAGCCCTGTTCCACAGAAAGATACAGCTCGGGGCACCCAGGACAAACACATGTCCTGACCTGGAGCAGACAAGAATGGGAAAGGTGAGGGAGAGACGGTGTACCACAGACCCAGCACTGAAGATGCTGAGACAGGAGGACAGCAAGTTCAAGCTCAACCTGAGCTACAAACTAAGGAAGGAGAGGAAGGGGGGAGGGAGGCAGGGAGGAAGGGAGGGAGGGAGGGAGGGAGGGAGGGAGGGAGGGAGGGAGGGAGAGAGAGAGAGAGGGAGGGAGGGAGGCAGGGAGGGAGAAATGGAGGCAGGGAGGGAGGAAAGGAGGGAGGGGAGGAGGGAGGCAGGGAGGGAGGAATGGAGGAAGGGAGGGAGGGAAGGAGGGAGGGGGAGGGAGGGAGGGAAGGAGGCAGGGAGGGAGGGAGGGAGGAAACAGCCACAGATATATCTCAGTAGTTAAAAAAGTAATTGACGCTCTTGAAGGGAAATTTTGTGAGACAAACTAAATGAGAGAGAGAGAGAGAGAGAGAGAGAGAGAGAGAGAGAGAGAGAGAGAGAGAGAGAGAGGCCACAGATATAGCTCAGTGGTTAAAAGAGCAATTGGTGCTCTTGCAGAGGACCCAGGTCCAAGTCCCAGCACTCACATGGTGGCTTACAAACACCTGCATAGGCAACACCGAAACCTTGGTAGCCCGGGGTGGGGGTGGGGGTGGGGGTGGGGTGGGGGTGGGGGTGGGGGTGGGGGGGTGTCTTCATCCTTGTGGCAGAGGCAGACCTAGCCTGTTTCTTCCCCAGACCCTGTAACATTGGGGATGGCCCTTGGATACCTGTACCCAACCATGCCCATGACCCTGACCATGACCATGTTTGCTAGCTTCTATCCAGCCCTCCCCACCCCCTACCCTGTCACCAGTCCCCCATGAGGGTCATGAATCAAAACAAGGAATCAATATCCTGTCCTCAGTACCCCACTCACCTGAGGGGCAACGGTGACAGCAGCTCCCAGCAGCCTCCCCAGGGTAGAAACTGGGGACTCCAGCACACATGGTCTTGAGTAGTCGATCCTGGAGGGTCAGAGAAACTGATGAGACAAGGCCAGACTTCTGCCCTCAGTGCCACCTGCTGTCCCAAGAGGCCTGGTGTTCACTCACTGCCGAGGCCAGACTGAGACTTATTGTCACAGAGGTCAGGAAGAGAATCCCTGACAGGACATCTCCACGGAATGGCATCGTCCAAGGTGGGGCACCCAGGAGTCCCCATGCCACCCTCAGCTCACAGTCACCCCGCCCCCCAGACACAGGCACAGTTTTCTCAGCTACCCCAGGCCATCAGCCATGGCTGCAGCTGGTCTCACTGGGCATGCTCAGAAGCCCCTCTGGAAAGAGCATTAACCTCTGTGTCTGTTCTTGAATTTGACACAGGTCAAACTGCCCAGTCTTTTCCTTTGCAACTGGCTTTAAAAAAAAAATAAATAGTGTACGAAATAATGGTTTTTGGGGGGTGGCATGGTGACACACTTTCCCCCCCCCCCAGTACTCAGGAGGCAGAGATAAGCTACAAAGTCAGTCTGGTCAGTCTGGTCTACACACTGAGTTCCGGGATCGCCAGGACTACATTGTGAGACCCTGTCTCAAAACTAGAACAAAAAAGAAAAGGAAATGTTTTATTATGCAAACTTGTTTATATCACTGTGCTTTGCTCCTATGGCCAGCTGCTTTTTAAAATCTGTGTGTGTGTGTGTGTGTGTGTGTGTGTGTGTGTGTGTGTGTGTGTGCGCGCGCGCGCGCACATGCATGTGTGTGTGCGCACGTGTGTGTAAGCCAGAGGAGGACATCACATGTCCAGCTCTATCACTGTCCACCTCATTCCCATGAGTAAGGGTCTCTCACTGAGCCCAACGCCAGGTCAATACCCAGCAGGCCCCAGCAATCTTCCTGTTTCCTCCTCACATAGCAATGGAGTTACAGGCACTGGCGGCCACACCCAGATTTTAAGTGGGTTCTCGGGATCTGAACCCAGACCCTCCTGTCATGAAGCACACACTCTTCCCCACTGAGCCATCTCCCAAACCCCTACAATCAGTGTCTTTAATTCAGTATTAAAGTTTCAAGACTCATTCACTTTTTTGGAAGTCACTAATGCCCATGGCCTTACAATACAGTCAATGTATGTCTGTTTTACTCTAGATGGGCTTTCAATCCTGCTTTTTTTTTCTGAGACAAGGTTTTTCTGTATAGCATGTGCCACCAACACCTGACTTTTTTTTTTTAAGACAAGGTTTCTTCTATATGTAGCCCTGACTGTCTTAGAATATCTTTTTCTTTTAAATTTGTTTATTTATTATGTACACAGTGTTCTGACATGTATGCCTGCACACCAGAAGAGGGCACCAAATCTCATTACAGATGGTTGTGAGCCACCATGTGGTTACTGGGATTTGGAACTCAGGACCTCTGGAAGAGCAGCCAGTACTCTTAACCTCTGAGTCGTCTCTCCATCCCCCAGGATGTCTTTTTTAAAATATTATTATTATTATTAACAATTTGTCATTAATAATTATTAAAATAATTATAATATAAATATTATTATAATATAATCTTATTAAGAATAATAATTATTAACAATAATAATAACAATTTATTGTTGTTATTATTATTATTTATTCTTCTCTCATACAATACATCCAGACTGCAGCTTCCCTCCCTCCACTTCTCCCAGTCCACCCCACTCAGAGTAAAGAGCAGGCCTCCCAGGGACATCAACCAAACAGGGCACAAGGTGCAACAAGACTGGGCACAAACTCTCACATCAAGGGTGGGCAAGGCAAGAAAAGGGAGCCCAATGGCAGGCAAAAGAGTCAGAGATACCCCAACTCCACTGTCAGGAGTCCCCCCCAAACTCCAAGCCAGCAACCACAGTGCATACGCAGAGGGCCTAGCGCAGACTCATGCAGTCTTCACAGTTACCTTCCAGTCCCTATGAGCCCTGCTTATTTGCTTCTGTGGCAAGCTCTCCCTGTGTCCTCAACCCCTCTGGCCCCCACAATTCCTCCCCCCTCTTTTTCGGAGTTTCCCAATCTCCAAAGGGAGGGACCCAATGGAGACCTCCTACCTGGGCTCTCTCTCCCTCTGCCTAATGTTTGACTATGGGTCTCTGCAGACACTCCCATCAGCTGCTGGAGCTTCTCTGATGATGGCTGGACTAGGCACCCATCTATGAGTGCAGCAGAGCATCTGTCTTAGAAGTTCTGTATAGACCACACTGGCCTTGAACTCACAAAGATCCACCTGCCTCTGCCTCCTGAGTTCTGGGACTAAAGGCGAGTGGTAGTCTGTGTGCTTATTTCTAAACACAACTACAGTGAAATGAGTGACAGCTCTGATATACCGGAATCCAATTGACTTCCTTCTTTGCTTCCCCGACCTCCTTCTTTTCTAGGTAAACTTTCATATAGGTCAGTCAGGCTGGCCTCAAATTCATCATTAACCAAGGATAATTTGATCCCCTGGTCCTTCTGTCCCTACCTGCCATGCTCTGGAATTATAGGCATGTGCCACCACACTCAGTTTGGAGCTGGGGCTGGAACACAGGGTCCCAGGCATCCTGGGAGAGCACTCTACCGACTGAACCACACCCCTAGCCCCATTCTCCATCTGAGTTTTTCAAGCACCTGCACCTGCTGTCACTTAGCTGCAGTGCATGAGGCTACCATCTGTCCTGCATGCTTGCTAGCAATCAACGATGTATGCCAATTAACCATGCATGCTGGTTACCGAAAGCCTTTTTTAAGCTGCAGTGGAGCTTTGGTGGGCACACAGTGTTATGGCTTCTTTGCATTTCTGCCATGAGTAACACTTATTCTTGGAAATCAACTCCTGTAGCTTTCTAGAGTTCTTTGAACCCAAGCCCCACGGTGGATGGGCTTTATCACGGTTTACTTAACTGGATATAGGATTGCCCAGGAGATAAGCCTCTGGGCACATCTGAAAGGAATTTTCTAGATTAGGTTAATCTTGAGAAGATACACTCTGAATATTGCCAGCCTGGGACACACACACACACACACACACACACACACACACACAGAGAGAGAGAGAGAGAGAGAGAGAGAGAGAGAGAGAGAGAGAGAGAGAGAGACAGAGACAGAGAGAGAGAGAGACAGAGAGACAGAGAGACAGAGAGAGAGACAGAGAGAGACAGAGACAGAGACAGAGACAGAGACAGAGAGAGACAGAGACAGAGAGAGACACACACACACACACACACAGAGAATGGTATTTCTGGAAACTTTAGCAAGCAACACCAGGGTCACTGTGGCTGGAAGGTGGGGATGTGGGTGCTAATTACATCTCTCTCTCTCTCTCTCTCTCTCTCTCTCTCTCTCTCTCTCTCTCTCTCTCTCTCTGACACATCTGAAACCATGTCACCATACTCACTTGAAATGATAAATATAGCCTAGCGTACATTTAAGGCTGGCTTTAGCTCAGCGATTGAGTGCTTGCCTCACACGTGTGAAGCCTGGGTTCCGACTGCAGCAGCTCTGAACTCTGAACCATTCGCACAGCACACTTGGGAGATAGAGGCTGCCTCTGCTATCACTCTGCCCAGGTTCCTTCAAGCAGCCTTCCTTTCTTCTCAGGTCTCGGAGGGCTCCCAGGGGCCTCCAGGCAGCACCCCAGCAGCGCCTCCCCGAGTGTGCACAGAAAGTTGAGGTAGAGCTAGCTGAGCTGTTGGGACTCGGCCCCATGGGGGCCTTCAGAGTGTGGGAAAGTTCTGTGTCCTCGCCCTGGGTTTTCCCTCTAGTCTGCCTGCCTCATCATCTCACTGATAACTGAGGAGTCTGAGAGAGTGTGGCCCTGGGCCTTGAACATCTGAGAGCCACCTGTCTTCGTAGCTGCCTGCTGTCCTTACCTGCTCAGTGGAGGCGTGTGGTACCTTGTATCATTCCTCCAAATGAGCCTGCTTTCAGTCAACTTCTGCTCTACGGATAAGGAACCTGCAGAGAGGGTTGTCTGCCCAAACTCACACAGCAACCAAGAGCCAACACTCCTGTTGGAGCCCACCAGGTCTCTATGCTCTCCCTTCTCAGCCACAGGCTATCTTTAAAAAGTCCAACGCATCACCCCATAACCCATATCAAATCGTAATCCAAAATTAAGGGACTTTCTACAATTTACACATTGTTAAATGTCAGTACAGATACTGAGGGGTCAGCTCAGCTCAAGAGTGCTTACAACTCAGCCCGGTGGAGGTGGTGACATCACCTTTAATTCCAGCACTCAGAGGGATGCAGAGGCGGGCAGATATCTGAGTTCAAGGCCAGCCTGGTCTACAGAGTGAATTCCAGGGCAGCCAGGGTTGTTACACAGAGAAACTGCCTGGGGGTGAGGAGGGAGTGCTTACTACACTATCATAAGGACTAGGGTTCAAGTCCTCGATCCACATCAGTTGGCTCACATAAATAATAATAAAAATGCCAGCTCAGAGCCAAACAAGCTGGTAGTTCAGTTTTCTAGAGATAGACGCTGTAGGTCTAAGGGCTCAAGGTCTTCCTTCCTCAACTTCACATAAAGTTTAAGGCCATTGTGGGCTACTAAGACCCTGTCTCAAAGGGTTTTTTATTTGTTTTCTTTTAAAGTTCACGCATATAGTTTCAGCACTCAGGAGACAGAGGCAAGAGGATCACAAATTCAAGTCCAGCCTGGGTATCTTGTGCAGATAAGGTGAGATTTTATCTCAAAAAGGACTTGGGGACGGGGGCAGGGGGCTGGGGATATAAGTTCAGTGGTAAAGTGCCTGCCTAGAATGAGTGAGGCCCTGAGTTTAAGGCCAGCACCATTAAACAAATTCAATGTCTGAATTACATGCTGCTAAGGAATGTGAGGGCGGAAATCACTCTAACGGGCAATGTTTGAATGACGGGTAAAATTAGAATGCAGGCTATCTGTTTTGCTTTGCTTTGTTGACACAGGGTCATGCTATGTAGCCAAGGCTGGTTATGAACAAACGTTCCTCACACCTCAGTCTTCTGAGTAGCGGGGATTTAGATGGATGTCACCATGCCTGACCGAAGTAAACCATTTCACCCGAATAACAAGCTCAGGGTGTTGAGGGGAGGGAGGGTCTCTTTTCTAAAGTTCTGAGTAACTTCACAACCTGCCAGCAGGGTGCACTATCTTCTTACTGTCCAGGGAAGTATCAGAGCCCCACAGAGGGAGCCCCAAGCGGAGCTTAGGGAGAGAGGAGCTAGTTCTAGTCCCACAAAGGGACTCCCCCAGCCATTCCTAGAGATGAAAGGGGAAGCCAGCTTAGCCCCAAAGCCCACCCGGAATGCTCCCAGGCCACGGAGCCAGCCTTCTCCCACAGAGCCTCAGAGAATTCTTTGCTGTCCATTCTCATCACTTTGGAAGAGCCAGGAGTACTGGGTTCAGTTAATGCAGCCTTGCAATGGCTGCTGAAATGGCTCAGGGGTAAATGTGCTGCTTGCTGCCGAGTCTGACCTCCTGACTCTGAGCCCCAGCACACACATGGTGGAACCGAGTCCTCTGACCTCCACCAGGTGCCCTGGCAGAGAGGTGGCACCAGCCTCAGTATCTGTTTGTGACAGTCCTACCCCCTGAACTGTAGGGCCCACCACTGTCAGTGGAGATGGGCCCAGACAGCTGGTCAATCCCAGTGTCCTTTAAGGGGGTCGCTGGAGCGGGGACGACTGAGCAGCTGGGCTCTGGCCTCTGTCTGGGAGGGAAGAGGGGGGTCAGAAGGGAAGAGTAGGTGGGGGAAGGCCAAGGACCAAGGGGTGGATGAGTTTAGGTGGGGTTCCCCATAGGTTCAAAGCAGAGTGACATGTCCACAGAGTTATGCCACCAGAGGCTGAGAGGCCCTACCTGGGCAGTTCTAAAATGACAAGAGTAACCCAAAACCTCACCATCGCCGGGACTATTTTCAAGTTGGTTTGGTTTTCTCTGGCAGACCTGGTAAATTTCACTTTTAGAAAGTCCCACCTGGTATCAACCAATAGAGAGAGACAGAGAGAACAGCTGGGCCGTACCTGTGGGAACTAAGTCACCGTCAAGGCAAAATCCCCAAAAGGGCCAGTCCTGGGCAGACCTGAAGAGGCGAGGCTCCCTCACCACTGCCTCTATGCAATAGCACCGCAGTAGTCAAGGTAATGAACAGCTCTTGTAACACTCGAGATGGTGTCTACTGGGACTGTCAGGCACCACCCCTGACAGAATTAACTGAATGAGAGCCTGCATTTGCTTCCAAGGGAAAGACGGGGCTGGAGAGAGAGCTCAGCACTCACCTGTACTCCCTGCTCTCGTGGAAGACCCAAGTTCATTTCCCAGGACCCACACTAGGCAACTTTGAACCGCCTGAAACTCCAGCTCCCAGGGATCTGATGTCTACATATACATCAGATTCTGTTTCTGTTTTTAAAGAAAGAGTGAGACAGACTGGAAAGAAATAATTATAAATGACCCCCCCCCAGGAAAAAGCCCAACTTCACCCCATTTTAAAGATGGCGGAACTGAGTGCAGGGACATTAAGAAACTCCACTGGGGCTGGGATGTAGCTGAGTTGGTAGAGGGTCTGTACACAAAGTGTCCTGTTCTAGCCCCAGTACCATATAATCTAGGCATGGTGGTCCATACCTGTAATCCCAGCACTGGGGCTACAGATGGAGAGTTCAAGGCCAACCTGCCATATATGAGAACTGTTTCCAAATGTTGCAGACAGGACTTGAACCCCTCTTGCTGATGAGCCTACGCACGGGCTTGGCTACTTTGGCTGTAGGTGTGGCTGCACCCAGTGCTCTGAGACCCCCATTGCTACCCCTACCGGCCCAGACTCTGCAATCTGAAATTCAGCCTTCCCTCTCATTTCCACCTGTCACTGCCTCTCCCTGAATTGTGGTTTCACCCCACCCCAGTCCACCAGCTCCTCCTCACCTTCCTGCCATCTGAGGGTCCTCTCATACTCACCCTGTCCCGACTCACAATACAGACACCAGAAAGGTCCCTGCTGTGGATTGTGAACCTAGCCTTTTAACAACTGAGCCACCTCTCCAGCCCTGAAAGGTCTTTGTTTTATTGTTTCTGTGGTACTTGAGAAGGACTTGTGGGCTGGTGCATGCTGGGTAAACACCCTGCCACAGAACTGCATCCCCACCCCCTTGTTTGTCCTCTGTTTTTACTTTGAAGGTCTTGAACTTACGATCCTTACTCCTGCCTCAGCCTCCTGAGTAGTAGCTGGGATTATAGGCCTATGTACCTCTGGGTCTGGCTACCATCAGAAGCTTTTTATTTCTTTAGATGTATCCATTTTATTTTATGTGTACATGTTTTGCCTGCGTGTAGTATGTGTACCATGTATACTTGGTGCTGTGAGGTCAGAAAAGGGCATTGGATCCCCTGGAACTCGAGTTATGGATGGTTGTGAACCACCATGTGGCTGTTGGGAATCGAACCCTGGTCATCTGCAAGAGTAACAGGTGCTTTTAACCACTGAGTATCTCTGCAGCCACTGCCAAAGTGGCTGAGTTCTGTTCCATAGGGTGCTGGTACCAACTGTTCAGACTTTGCAGACCCCATAATCAGGAGCCAATGAAAACCTCTTCTTGAACCTCTTCTTGTGGCTGTGAGCCTAGCCTTTAATGGCTGAGCCATCTCTCCAGCCCAGAAACCTCTTTTTAAAAAATGTTTCACATTTAAAATATTGATGATGATGCCTCTGTGTGTGTATGCATATGAGAATGTATGCGTGTGCCCATGCATTTGAAAGTGTGTGTGTGTGTTTGTGTGTGTGTGTACCTGTGCACACACAGTCACACGCATACCACAGTGCATCTGGGGAGGGAAGAACACAGCTCTCAAGACTTGATTCTCTACTTCCTCCTTTTCTTCTTCAATCAGAGTCTTTCATTGTTTCTGCTGTGTAGATCCCTGTCCCCACCTTCGGCCTCATCTGGGCTTGCATGCTCATGCTTCTATGTTGGCTCTGGGACATCAGGCTTGTACAATAAGCACCAGCCCCAAATAAAACCCCTCTGAAGTGCTCAGCCTCATGCATTTTGTTACAACAAGCACTTACTACAAGGCCACATCCTCCGACTGCAGAGCAAGCAGTGGCAGGCCAAGTCTTCGGACACACACATATCTCCTCTTCTGCATCCTCTCAAAACTCTTAGCTGCAAGGACTTGCGACACTGGACAGAGTCCACCCTCCCAGTTCCCAGGGATCTCCCACTTCAGGGCTCATGTGGTCTTGGCATGAGTGAAATCCCCAGTACGTTAAGGTGCTTGCTGCCCAGACTGATGACACCAAGTTCCCAGGACCCACACAGTGGAAGGAGAAAGCCAACTCCTGTAAGTTGTCCTCTGACCTCCAAGTGCATGTCATGGTCACACAGACATATACACAAATGACAATAATCATAAAAAAAGAATTAAGGGGGTAGGGGAGGAGAGAAAAGAGGGGAAACGGAGTAAATTTAATAAAAAAGAAAGAAAGAATTGGGATGGTGACACATGCCTGTGATTCCAGAACTTGGGGGTTAGGGGAAGGAGAATTTGGAGTTCAAGGCCAGCTGTGGCTGCATAGTGAGTTATCAGGCAGCCTAGACTGTGGACAGGAAGGCGGGGAGGCAGATGGAGAAAGGGAAGCTGGTAAGAAGTTGTCAAGTATTAGAAGACATTAGTGTAATTCTCAAGGAACCTGGTCAGGTCTGGATTGTTGTGAAAGTTTAGCTCACCTCCATGGGACCTGATGAGATGCAAAGACTTTAGACAATGCAGGCAGAGCTGGGTGTTGGTGGCACACGCCTTTAATCCCAGCACTCGGGAGGCAGAGGCAGGTAGATCTCTGTGAGTTCGAGGCCAGCCTGGTCTACAGAGTGAGTGCCAGGACAGGCTCCAAAGCTACACAGAGAGACCCTGGGAAGGACAAGGAGGCCCCTGGAGCCGCTCTAACAGAAACACCATCTGAGACACCCCCCCCCTTCAGCCTCCTACCCTGCAGAGCCATTAAATAATACACCCTGTTACTCCTGGCCACCAAATCTGTGACAGTTTGTTATAGTAGTAAGAGGAAGCTAATACAATGTCACCAGGCTGATGAAAGAGCCTAACTCTGGCTGGAGAGATGGCTCAACTGTTAGGAGCCCTGGCTGCTCTTCCAGAGGACCCAGGTTCAGTTCTCAGCACCCACATGGCAGCTCACACCTGTCTGTATCTCCAGTTCCAGGTGATCTGACCCCCTTACACAAACATACATACAGGCAAAACCCCAACACACATAAAATAAGTCATTAAAAGTGCAAGCATGTGCACGCATGCCCAAGCAAGAGAGAGACAGAGAGACACAGGGGAGAGATGCTACCCTACCTGGAAAGAAACAATAGGCTGAAAGGCATCTAAAATGCATGGGGTCTTAGGCCACCCACCTTAGTAAGTAAGGCAATTCCAGTGAGAAGGGTTGATGCTGCGAGCAGTGGCCCAGAATGCACCAGGAATTCTGTAGATACTCTGGTACTAGAGATCTAGCTCAGAAACTGAAGTTTCTCGAAGCATCCACACTTGAATACCCCACTTGTCACCTGAACTTGGGCAAAATTAGAATTTGTGTTCCTCTCAAACCCCTGCTGTGTCTCCTCAGGCTTCCCCACCACCCAGCCAGGCGCCCAGAAACTGCTAGAATCCCAACCCCACCCCTGCTTGCCCCTCCTGGCAGCTGCAATCGCTGGCTCCTGTTGTTAAGAAGGATGTGGTGTCTGATTGGGCTGCCCAGTGATAGTGGGGCCACAGCCCGCTGAGGTCTGCACAACACAGCTCCTCCCTTAACTCCTCCTTACGGTGCTCCCTCCTCACGGGCTCTGAGCTGGCCACTCTCACGACCTTCTTCCCACCCCCCACTTCTAAGGCCACGCTCTTCTGCTAATCTCTTGGACAGATCCCTCTTTTGGGTGTGTGTATGTGTGTTTGTGTGTGTATGTATGTAGCTGGTGTGTCCTCTGAAAGGCTGCCCTGTTTGCAGGTCCAGCCAGGTACTTCCACTACAAGCTGGTCTTAGCTGGGCCATCCCCCAGGCCAAGGCACAGTTCAACAGAATCTCGTTGGCCCGAACTAGGCTAAGCCACCCATGCAAGGATGCCCAGCCTCAGGGGCTCACCAGCCTTCCTTCTGTCCTGAGACGCGGCAGATGCCACCGTGTGCAGACCTAGAAATGAATCACATCTTCTCATGAAGGCCTTGGGTCAGATATGAGTGGAAGCCGCAGAAACTTCCAGTAAGTGTTGTCCTAATCCCAGCAGAGCTGCTCTCAACCTGAGTAATGCAGCTGCTCTGCAGTGGCCTCCGAGCTCTTGAGGAAGATCTATCTCAATCCAGGAAGGCAGCCTTTAATTAACAGAAGCCATAGTCAGCCTGGTGGTGGTGGTGGTGGTGGTGGTGGTGGTGGTGGTGGTGGTGGTGGTGCACACCTTTAATCCCAGCACTCGGGAGGCAGAAGCAGGCAGACCTCTGTAAGTTCGAGGTCAGCCTGGTCTACAGAGCCAGTTCCAGGACAGGCTTCAAAGATACCAAGAAACCCTGTCTAAAAAAGAGAGACAGAAGGAGACGCCAGTCTCCCAGGCCCACCCTTTCTGGGGCATCCAGTAGAATTCTGGCTCCAGGCAGAATTTGACTGGGTCTGGAAGTCACTTTCCCCACAGGATCAAGACATCTCTTTGCCCTCAGTTGTGTACCAGAGTCACCTTTACGCCCACTGCGCATGCTGCACCAATGGGAGCCCAGTAGCAGGCTGTATGGTGCAAAGACTCATTCATGAGAATTCCCCTAAGGGAGCCTCGACAAAGCCAAAGCTAGAGGAGGACAATCAGACTGGAGCTGGGGGCAGGAGGTATCTGGGAAGACGTGAGGGGAATTCTAAACCCATGGAATTCACCAGAAGTCAGGACACTATACCATCTCAGGGAGCCTGGAGGGAAAGAATGGAGCCAAGGGGAACACTGTCGCTCTGGACTAGTGCCACATGAGTCCCAAAGAATATTACAAAACAAGGCTCATCTCCTTCTCAGAAAACACACTGTCACCAAGCGACAAAAGTTGAGAAAAAGAGGAGCTGGGAAAAGGATTTGAAATTCCAGACCCCAAATTTTTTTAAGGACAGGAATTTTCTATGTAGCCCAGACAACCTTGGAAATATATATATGTATGTGTATGTGTATGTGTGTGTGTGTATGTGTGTGTATCTGTGTATGTGTATGTGTATGTATATGTATATGCATATATATATGTATGTAGAGAGAAAGAGCATGTGCATATGTGTGTGTGCATGCTCATACATGAGCCACCATGTATATGTGGAGATCAGAGAACAATGCCCAAGAGTTAGTTTTCTCTTCCAACATGTGAGCTCTGGAAATCAAACTGGGGTTGTCAGGCGTGGTGGCAAGTGCCTTCACCTGCTGAGGCATCTTGTCAGTCTTACCTTTAACATTCTGATCCTTCTTGCCTCTGCCTCCCAAGTGCTGGGATTCCAAGTATGTAGTGCCCAGCTTTTTAAATAGGTTTTTTTTTTTTTTTGAGGGGGGGGGGATGTTGCTTGATTGTTGGCTCTTGGTTTTTGAGACAGGATCTTTCTATATAGCCCTGGCTAATATAGAGCAAATTGGCCTTGAACTTAAGAGATCCATCTTCCTCTGCTTCTCAAGTGCTGGAATTAAAGTCATGCACCATTATGCCCTGCTTTAAACAGATTTTTGTTTGCTTGTTATTGCTGATTTTAAATAGGAGTTCAAACCTCAACTGGACAGGAAAGGTGACAGAAGTGTTGAGGGAGCAGAATGGAGAATCTTCTTGGGCAGCAACTCCTCCTCCACAGAAACCCCAAGTCTTGCCATGAAAGGCCACAGATTTAAGATTTGATGTGCAGCCTACAGTCACTGGGAAATGCAAATTAGCATAAGAAGGATACAGCCCCATTCAAGACCACAAAACAGAGACTGATAAGATCGCGTGTCGGTTAGGATGTGGGAAGCTGCTACTGTCTTACACTGTTGTGAGAAAAAACATTGCCCAGCACACTGGACGGCGTGTCATTTCACTCCAGCGCACGTCTGCCCTGTCGTCTCTTCTCTAGGAAAGAACCACCCTTACTCCCCAGACAGCAAACACATAAAGGACAATGATGGGGCCACTCCGTGGTACACACCTTTACTCCCAGCATTTGGGAGGCAGAGGCTGGCAGACGTATCAGTTCAAGGCCAGCCTGGTCTATACATTCCCTTCCAGGCCAATGAGGATGACATACTGAGACCCTCTCTCATAAAAACAAGACAAAAAGCAATGGTGGGAACCCCACTGTCTATGCACCAGGGATGTGAATGGGCGGATGCTGTGCTCTCCAAGACCTACTGGAGACTGTGGAAGCCCAATGAAGAAGCATGATTGGGTGTGGTGCATAACTGTAATATACCCAGCACTCTGGAGGTACCAGCAGAAAGATTAGGTTAGGTATTTGCAGACATCCTTGACTACAAGGACCAACCTGAGCTACACAGACCCTATCTCAAAACAAAAACAAAGACAAACTCTGCTTGCCTAGCACACCCAAAGCCCTGGGTTCAACCTCACATACTGTATACATCAAACATGGAATCTAAGTAACCAGGAGGGGGCAGGAAGAGGGACCAGTTCAAGACCATCCTTGGCTACATAGCAAGTTGGAGGCCAGCCTGAGCTACATGAGACATGACCCCCCTTCTCCCCCCAAAAACATATTTTGGTTAAAAGTGACCCAAATACAGATATGCATTTGTACAAGCCTGTAAGAGAAATAGTAAGCCAAGAATAAGGTTACAGCTTGGGATGAACTCGTGTAAAGCAATCGGCTTTATCATAGCATTTATAGTTTTGGGGGCTTTTTGCGTATTTCTGATGGTATTGGGTACATTGTCTGTTTTAATTTCAAAAGGGTTTTCGTGGGCCTGAGTGATGCTCCACAAGTAAAGGTGGCGGCTGCCAAGCCTATGACCTGAGTTCTACTCCCAGAGCCCTCATGGTCAAAGCAGAGAACCAACTCTCAAAACTTAGTTGTTCTCTGACCTCCACATGCCCTTGAGTGTTCCTGCCTCTAACCAGGAGAGTTCCCACTTTGTAGACTGAAGGAAGAAGATGGGCTTCATGCACTGGCCAAGCCTTTGTGCTGGCTCCAAACTCTTACCTCCCCCAGATGAGGGCTTGGGGTGTGGGGGAGAGGGAGTGGGGAGTCCTCTGCTCACTTCTTCACTTCTGCCCTCTCCAGGGCAGGTGTCATACTGCCCACTGGAGACGGAAGGGCCACCTTCCTACCATCTTCCTCGTGCCAGCGGCCCACCCTCTCTCCACTCCCTCCCTCACACCTCATGCCCACGCCAGCCTGCGACTGCCCCTTTCGCCCCTCCCCCAGCTTCCAGTCAACCATGGACCCTTTTTCCTTCCTGCAGACCCTGAGCTCCACGTAGGAGGTTAGACCTGACCCGTCCTTCCTACATCCTAATGCCCAGTGTGGTGTTGGCTTCCAGGAAGTGTCCAGTTTTCCTAACTCGTTTCCCAGACTCGTTTCTGAGACATCCAAAAACGGAGACAGAGACGCCGCGTTCCTCAGGGACGAGCGTTCACGTGTGCTCCAGGGTACCCAGTCCACACCACACCCAGCCAGACCTTCATCTCTGCTCCTTATCCACTCCTCCTCCCTCTCCTGAGACCTTCCAGCTTATATTGAAGCACCAACAGCCGATCTCATCCTCCAGCCAAAATGGCCCACGCACGTTTCTTTTTATCTATCCAGGACCCCACCACACACACACACACACACACACACACACACACACACACCTGTGTCCTGCAGTTAGGGGACACCAACAGCTTTCTCTTGCCCCAATTCAACTCATGGAGAATGAATGAAGTGTTCCCAGCCATCCACTACCTACGGGTGTGAAGAGAAGAAGCTTGCCCTTCAGTTACCCACCCACCTGTGGATACTTGTATATTACAGTTGCCTCCTGCACCTCCTCACTCCAGTTTGGGTGAGGAAATTAGGTGAGGGAATGCCCCTCTCCTCCCCTGCTCCAGCCACTGCCTGGGGGCTACTGTCATCTCCTTACCTTTGGGAAGGCTCGAAGCATCCCCAGGAAGAGCAGTCCCATTGTGGCTCGGAGGGCGCTCATCCTGGCTCCCGGCGTTTACAGCTCCAGCGCCTGGCCACCTGCTGGTACCCTGCCTCCCACGGTGAAATCACTTCTAATGTGGCTGCGCCTTCCTCGGGTTCAGCCCTAATTCTTCCCTCCCCCTCTTACCACCTGTGATGCAGCGATCTGCTTCCCTGTGAAGCCTAAGAGAGAAGGGGCCACCGCATGCCGAGATGACTCAGGGCTTGCCACAGCGCACACACTCAGGGGGCTCCCCTGAGGCACGCGCCCTGCAGTTTGAATGGTCCGCCCCGGATTTGAGGAGGAACCGGGAAGGCAGCTCAACCTTAAGGGTGCAGAGCTCAGAAGTTTGAGAGGTATCCGGAGTTCTGAGGCCCCTAGCCCCATCCCTAGCCCAAGGAAGGGTGAACCGGTTTCCTGCTCTTGATAGAACACTACAAAAACTGGCCTTCTACATCACTGGGATTCTTTGGAAGGGACAGAGTCATAGTATTTCTGAGAAAGTGAGCGTTTCTTCAACATGAAGATTTGCTGTAAAATAAATGAGTGTGCAGGGAATGAATGGATGGGTAGAGAACAAATGGACCAAAGGGTGAATGAGCGAACAGGAGGATGGACCAAAGGGTGGATGAGCGAACAGGAGGATGGACCAAAGGGTGGATGAGTGGACAGGAGGATGAGGGGATACATATGGATGGACAGATGGGTGCAGGGTAGACGAATGATAGAGAGCAAATGGGTGGATGGACGAGGAGATGGATCATTGGTGGGTGAGTGGGAAAAGAGCACAGGGACAGATAAGGGGATGGATGAACAGATGGACAGAGACCACATGGATGGTGACATGGATGGGGATTGATGGATGAGAAGGAAGGGGTGGATGAGTGGATGGATGAAGAAATGAGATGGGCTGGTGGGTGGATGAAGACATGAGGTCGATGGGTGGATGGGTGGGGGGATGGACGGATGGATGTATGAAGAGATTGGGAAATGGATGGGATGGATGGGTGGGTGGGTGGGTGGGTGGGTGGGTGGATGGGTGGGCACATGATAGGAGGACTGATAAGGAGAGGGGGTGATAGTGGGGACATGGATGGATAAAGTGACAGATGGATGGATGGATGCATGCATGCATGCATGCATGCATGCATGCATGGAGAGGGGTAGGCAGGTGGGTGGACTGACTTGTGAAAGAACTGTGTTTAGACCAGGGCACCCGTGTATCAATCCACAGCTGACCCCACCCCATACTGCTTTACCTGAAGGAGGTACCTGGCAGCTTACCTACAATCAAGCCTCATTCCAACCATTTTCTATTCCGTTTGTGGGGAACTGCCGTTCCCACCTGGGGCAGAGCCCCAGGCTGTCCTTTTCTTTCAGTTAATCCCTTCAGCACATGGTCACTGGCTGGCACTGACTAGCAGGTACAGCCTGCTTTTGTCTGATTTTGGTTTGTTGGTTTTTTGTTTGTTTGCTTGTTTTTTGAGATAGGGTTTCTCTTCGAAATAATCTTGTCTATCCTGGCACTCTGTAGACCAGGCTGGCTTCAAACTCACAGAGATCCACCTGCCTCTGCCTCCCGAGTGCTGGGATTAAGGGTGTGTATCAACATGCCTGGTTGGTTTGTTTTATTTTTAAACATAGACACCAATACAGAAAGAAGCAAGCTGTCTGTGTGTTCTAACAATGGGACCCAAGGACCTTTTGGCTTCCACACTTTGCTCTGGCCTTCAGTGTTAGGCCCCCACTTGGTAGAGGATCAGAGTGCCAGCTGCCACTCCCCACGAGTACCTTCTAAAGCCCTGCAAACTCTTTGTTCCACACTAAGGCCTCTCTGATGTCTGCATCCTACCTGAAAACATCCACCCATCCTTCCTCCCTGTTCTTCTTTCATAGATTCACTGCAGCATCCCCTCCTCTAGTGATAAAAGTGCCTGCTTCAGGGCTGCAGAAACGGCTCAGCAGTTAAGGGCACTGGCTGCTCTTCGGAGGACCCAGGTTCAACCCCCAGCACTGACATGCATCTCACAACTGTCTGTAATTCCAATTCCAGGGGATTTGTCAACCTCACACCAATGCCCATAAAATAAAATTAAATAAACGAAGAAGAAGAAGGAGGAGGAGGAGGAAGAGGAGGAGGAGGAGGAGAAGGAGGAGGAGGAGGAGGAGGAGGAGGAGGAGGAGGAGGAGGAGGAGGAAAAGAAGAAAAGAAGAAGAAGAAGAAGAAGAAGAAGAAGAAGAAGAAGAAGAAGAAGAAGAAGAAGAAGAAGAAGAAGCAGCCAGATGTTGGTGGCTCACATCTTTAATCCCAGCACTCAGGAGGCAGAGGCAGGCAGATCTCTGTGAGCTCAAGGCCAGCCTGGTCTACAGAGCTAGTTCCAGGACAGCTAGAGCTACACAGAGAAACCCTGCCTAAAAAACAACAAGGAAGGAAGGAAGAAGGAAAGAAGGAAGGAAAGGAAGGAAAGGAAGGAAAGGAAGGAAGGAAGGAAGGAAGGAAGGAAGGAAGGAAGGAAAGGAAGGAAAGGAAGGAAGGAAGGAAGAAAGGAAGGAAAGGAAGGAAGGAAGGAAGGAAGGAAGGAAGGAAGGAAGGAAGGAAAGGAAGGAACGGAAGGAAGGAAGGAAAGGAAGGAAGGAAGGAAAGAAGGGAAGGAAGGAAGGAAGGGAAGGAAGGAAGGAAGGTGCCCACTTGTAATAATTACTAAGCCAGGGAGGGGCAGAGGAAGCTGGAGCCCCTGTTTCCCAGAATGCAGCTGAGTCTCAGTAGGAAATGAGTGTAACTGAGGTCCGCCAGTTCAAGGGATATTATACATTCCAGCAGAATGATAATACTGTAGACGAAGGAGTCTGTCTCCTCTCCTCCACACACACGCAACATCTGCTACACACATGTCCCCCAGGACTTTGTTCAGCATGGACCCTAGCAAAGGTTCACTGTGACGGGGGAAGGGCCTCACCCCTCGAAACTCTTTTTTTGGCTTTTCAAGACAGGGTTTCTCTGTGTAACAGTCCTGGTTGTCCTGGAACTTACTTGGTAGAGCAGGCTGGCCTCGAACTCACAGAGATCCACCTGCCTCTGCCTCCGAGTGCTGGGATTATTGATGTATGCCACCACAACCAGCAAGACTTTTTTTTTTTTTAAGATTTATTTATTTATTATGTACACAGTATTCTGCCTGCATGTGCGCCTGCAGGCCAGAAGGGGGCACCAGATCTCATTATAGATGGTTGTGAGCCACCATATGGTTGCTGGGAATTGAATTCAGGACCCCTGGAAGAACAGTCTGTGCTCTGAACCTCTGAGCCATCTCTCCAGCCCCCAGCTAGAAATAAACCTGTTTAATTATTTTAGTGTGTACACGTGAGCATGTGAACCGGTGAGGGTCAGAGAACAACTTTCTGAGTTGGCTGTCTCCTTCCTCCCAACTTGTTTTGAGGCAGGGTCTCTCCTGCTGTTTCTGCTGGAGTACTGTGCACTCCAGCTGGATGGCCTGAGACATCCCATCTTGCAGAAGCACTAAGATCACAAATGTGTGTCACCTCATCTGCCTTTTTACATGGTTCAGAGAACCAAAACAGGCAATCAGTGTTAGGTCTCAGATAGTCCCTATGTGTCAGAGTGAGCTTAAGCTGGTCCACATAAGGATTTCTGGCCTTAGACAAAAAGCCAGCATTCCTCAGGAACCTGTGGAATGGTTCCAAAGGGAGTCGTTTCCTTGCCTCTGGCAGAAGGGACATGGGTTGCATGGACATACACCTGTGATTGCATGTCAAATACACATGGAGGCCTCCAGGCTCCCTCGCGCCCTGCTCACAAGTACATGCTATACATCTCAAAGCCCACACTGGCCTCCTGGCCCTTCCCATGCCCCAGCTACCTCCTACTTATAATCCATGTGATTTGTCTACACCCACAACCATCACCATCTCTGTTACTTCTCTGGCAGATAACCCTGACCATGCCCAATTGACCTCTCTTTCTCTCTGCTCTAGACTCTTCCAGATGCCTCTGAATATTTTCTCTCTCCTATCCACCATAAAAATCTTTCTCCTAACTATACCATGGAGTGGCCATGTTGGTGGTTTCTTTACTGCCCCTCTCCGAAGGTCAGGCGTTCAGGCAAATGCTTTTGCCCAGAGAGCCACCTCACCAGCTCCGTATTCTCCATTGGACAGTGCAAACAATGGCCCATTTTGCCAGCTTACTCTATGCTAAGAATTTGCCGGCATCAGAAACATAAACCTTCTCAGAAATGTCATGAAGCCTGACTTTTGAGCCTATTTAGCAAGCGAGAAACGAGGGCCAGGACACTCGATGCACGGTCACCTCACTCCAAGAGGAAAGCATCCAGAATCCTGGGTGCTGCAGCTCACAGCCCGTGTCCCTTCACACTCCTTCTAGATCCACCAGCCCCACTCCTGCTGCAATACTCTCCACTCAGAGCCCAGGGCTGTCATTCTAAGGTCAGTTCCCCATTTGTATGTTCCCGTCACTTTCCGGCCAAATGGCCATTTCTGCTGGTTTGTGTTTCAATTCCAAAGCTGATCTGTGTCATAACACTATGTCTGAACTGACTGGTTCTGTGTCAACTTCACACAAGCTGGGGGTCACCAAAGGAAGGAGCCCTTGGAGAGGAAATGCCGCCATGAGACCCAGCTGTAGCCATTTTCTCACTAGTGATCCGTGGGGGAGGGCCCAGCCTATGGTGGGTGGTGCCATCCCTGGGCGCTGGTCCTGGGTTCTATAAAATGTGGGCTGAGCAAGCCGGGAGAAGCAAACCAGTAAGCAGCCCCCCCCCCTCCGGCTTCTGCATCAGCTCCTGCCTCCAGGTCCCAGCCCTGCTTGAGTCCCTGTCCTGCCTTCCTCCAATGATGGACGATGATCTGGATGTGTGAGCCAAATAAATAAACCCTTTCCTCCCCAACTTGCTTTTTTTAGTCATGGTGTTTTATCACATCAATAGGAACCCTAACTAAGACAGCGTTTCTCTACTCTAGGACACTGTGGGGTCTTAGAGAAACAGAGTGCTCGGGGCACTGACGACGGTGTCTGGCCATGTGGCTACCACAGTGACTGAAGAGAAAAGCTACACCCTCCCTGCAGCCAGGGAGTTAGTGGGTTAGATCTTAGCAGAGGGTGAGAGGTGAGCACCCTGGAAAAGTGGCAGCTCCTGGGACTCGGGACAGAGGCCCTGGTGCCATCAGCGGCTCCCAGGCAGTTCATGAACCCCTCAGCAGGTGTGAAAGTGCTTTGAAGATGGGAAGGGGAAGTCCCTAGGTTGAGAGCAGCAGCCCCTGTGTGACTGCAGGGGCCTAGGCCTTGGAGGCTGTGTCCCCACGCCTGCCTGCCCCAGGCTGGAATCAGAGCTATTAGCCCTGCAGTGTTGCCGTTGCCAGGTTCCCAGAGCAAGCAGAGGACAATGGGCTCGGTAGAAAGCCTTCAAAGGGAGCAGGAGTCATGTTAGCTAAAGGATGCTGAGCAAGATGCCAGTCCTGACTTGGTTCAGGAAATTCAGGGACTTCCCCAGCAGCTGGGAACCCCAGCCTCAAATGGCCCCAAAATACCCTTGGCTGACAGAGACTGCTTCTGCCTCAAGCAGCAGCGGGCAGGTAGGCGGCTGAAAGTCGGAGAGAAAGCCGAGGACTTTTCTCCTTGCATCGGCCCAGGGCTTTTGTTTTCTTCTTTCTTCCTTCCTTTTGAGATAGGGTCTCATGTACCCCAAGATGGCCTTAAAGTCACTGTGTAGCCAAGGATGACCCTGAACCTCTGCTCCTCTTACTTCTACCTCCAAAGGGCCGAGATTACAGCCATGCGTGGCTGTACCCAGTTTATGCTCCCTGCATGCTAGAGGAAATCAGTCTACCGACTGAACCCCACAAGGGGTTTCATCACAAAGCATGCCTCGTCCCTAGTTTGCCTCCTAGCTGGGTCCCAGGTAGCTGAACTGTATGTCTGGCTACATCCAACACAAGTTCCGGTATCGTTGGGCGTCCCAGAGTTATATGTGTTAGCGTGGTCTCCAGTGTGACAGCATGGAAGGTGCTGGTGGATTCTTGAAGAAATAGGGTCAATCTAGAGGCCCCTAGGTCTTTGGGGACCTACTCTTAGAAAGGATCTAGGGTCCTTCGTCTGTGGATTACTGTTCTGAGGTTTGTTGTTGTTGTTTGAAACAGTGTCTCATGTAGCACAGGCTAGTCTTGAACTTGCTCTATAACCGAGGATGATCTGCCATTCCCCTTTATAGGTGGCCAAAAGTAAGGCTCAGAGTTGCTAAGTAACATCCTTGAGGCCACACAGGTGAGACAGTGTGATTTATTTTGAGCCTTGTCTGGCTCTCAGGCCTCCTGCTTTGTCTTCCTTCCCTGGCCTCTCTTGCCCTGGCTTTTGCTCAGAAGAAAGAGCACTTGGGGAGGAGTCTTGCTCAGATCCTATGGCTGTTGGTATGGCACTTCTCTCTGAACATATCACATGCGTGCCAAAACCTATGTATTACATGAACGTATCACATGTATACTACCATTGCCTCCCTTCTACATGCCAAAACCTACGGGAAGCACTGCCTGGCACTTTCTGCTGGACAGCAATATGGGAGCGCTTGCTAAGGGTGGGTGGGAGGAGGGGGAGGAGGCGGGGGAGTGGGCTCTGGCTTGGGATTCCTTGTGGGATTGCAGTTAAGAGGTGGACATGGATGGATTCCCTCAGCCAGGGGCCTGAGCCACACCCATGGCTGTGGTCAGGTCACACAGTACCTCCTAGCTGTTGAGCCCTGACTGCTTCTCAAAGAAATGACCAAACAAGACAGAGATCACCATGTCTTTGGTGACCTAGCTTCAGAAGTTTCCCAGTGCAGCTTCCAGAACATTCTGTTGTTACACAGGCCGCTCTCCTCAGTGTAGAGGGGACTGCACACCTGAATGAGCACCAGAGCCAGGGAATCGGGTTGTGGGGGTCAGTTTCTCCCTCTGACAGGCATGAGCTGCAATTCACTTGGCAGCCCACTCACAGTTATTAGGGGATATGGGATCACCATGACTTTAGTGTGGTTCCTTTTAAGACGATCTTGAAGCCAAGCATAGTGACAGACACCTTTAATCCCAGCGCTTGGGAGGCAGAGGCAGGTGGATCTCTGAGTTCAAGGCCAGCCTGGTCTACAAAGCAAGTTCCAGGACAGCCAGGGCTACACAGAGAAACCCTGTCTTGCAGGGAAAAAAAGAACTGTCTTGAGTCTGACGTGGTGGCACACACCTTTAATCCCAGGATTTGGGAGTCAGAGGCAGGTGAATCTCTGTGAGTTCCAAGCCATCCAGGGCTACACAGTGAGACCCTATCTTTAAAAAATTAAGAATTACAAAACAAAATAAGAAGTGGCTGGAGAGATTCCCAGCATCCACACGATAGCTCCCAACTGTCTGTGACTCCAGTTCTAGGGGACCTGACACCCTCACACAGGCATTCACTCAGGCAAAAGCACAAATGCACATAAAAAGTAATAATAATAATCCAAGCTGGCCTCAAGCACACGATGTAGCCAAGGACAAATAGTCTTAGATTCCTAGTCCTCTGACGTCTCCTTCCTGAGGGCTAAGATTACAGATATGTGCCACCCTACTTACCTGGTTCAGGACACTTTTGGAAGTTTGGGGGGAGAAGTGGGAAGGCTCTGATTTCTCTTGTCCCCCAACCCTGAGTGCACGGGCCCCTCCCTGCACGAGCCTCGGGTTTCAGCGCTCTGGAGCAGAGCCCCATGCTCAAATCTGGGCTTCCGCTTCTTGACTCCCTGGACCATCAGGGCATGACTCACTAGGGTTTGGGGCACCGTGGTAGGTCAGCGGGAGACCCTCGAGTGATGTCAGGTGGGTGGTCACTTCCTACTCCTCTGGACCGGTCAGCCTGCTGGTCACAGGTTTTCTAGTGGGATACTTCTTTGGCCTCTGCCACCAAGCTGGGGCTCACTGGGCCTAGGCTTTAGCCTGAGAGGTTTAGGAGACCCCATCGAAGGTCTGGAGACTCAGTGGAGCCCAGGTTGTATCAGTCACATGACTTCCCACCTCAGGCCTTAGCACCCTAATCTCTAAAATGGAGATATATCCTTAGTGACCATCAGTGATCCTAAAGTCCATTTGAGAGGCCTGGGAAGGACAGGCAAGATGGCTCTGGGTAAAGGTGCTTACCACCAAGCCTAAAAATTTGAATTGGAACCCTAGAACACACATAGTAGAAAGAGAGGACCCTGCCACATACCCACTGTGACATATGCATACATATACACATATGCATACAGTAAATAAACGTTAAAATTTTTAAGTAAAAAGAGAAGCCCAGGGAGAATGAGGAGATGGGAGGCTGAGCCCTCCCTCAGGGCATCCCCATCTCACCGAAGCCTCTGTGAACGGAGTGAGTCATTTAGACTCGCCGGAAACCCAGCCCTGTCCAGTTTTAATCACAGGTTCAGAGACACTGAGCACAATGAAGAAACAGAACCAACGGTCAGTAGCAGCAGTGAGAGGCGCCCACGGAAGTGTTCTCATGGGTGTGGCCCTGTGGGGTGATGGGGACCCCATGCTCTGGACCAGAGGGTGCGCAGCGCAACCTCAGCTTCGAAGGGAGGGTTACCTCTCACAAGACCTTTCTTCTCCTTTCTGGGAAGTTCTGCCCCTCCTTAGATATGGAATAAACAAGATCCAAGTCTTCTGGTTTCTTGAGAGGAAAAGAAACTTCCAGGACATGGATTTTGCTCCTGTTGTCCCATGCCTGGAAAGCGTGGGTGTTCAGGACAAAGTATGGAAGGAACGTGGGCTTGAGAGTCCCCAGTGGTACAGCATGGGTCTAGCATGCTTGACATCCTGGATTCAGTCCTCAGCAACATAGGGACAACACAGCCATGGCGATCCACACATACACATACATGCATATACACAGAGACACTTACACACCCATGTATAAACACACCGCATACAGAACAAGGAAATACCACGTTTACAAGGTATGCTCAGGAGGCTTACAAAGTGATAATTGTTTCCAACTCTGGGAAAATGGGTACTCTACAGAGTGACTTAGCCAGCCAGTCCAGAGCCACAGTGTACACCCAGAGCTGTGGCTCCAGGGTAAGACTTACCCTACCTACGATGGTTGCAGTAGCATCCATGGGTGTGTGTGTGTGTGTGTGTGTGTGTGTGTGTGCAGGCGTGCACGCGCGCACACACACACACACACACACACACACACACAAAGGACTAGTGTAACATATAGTCCCTGGTTGCCATGGCATCAGTTCTAGACTCCCAAGACCCTCTGTGGTAAAGGAAATTCACCTCACCTAATGACTCAGTAGTGAACATTTGTGGTTATTGCCCAGGATCTAGGTTGGTTCCGAGTAGCTCACAGCCATCTGTCACTTCAATCCCAGGGGATCTGGCACCTTCTTCTGACTTCTGTGGGCACCAGACACACACATGATACACATATGTGCAATTAGGCAAAACATTCATAAGCATTAAATAAAGTAAATGAATCTCTTTTTTTTTTTTTTTTTTTGAGGCCAACATTGGCCTATAGCCCAAGACCTTGTCTGAAAAAAAAACCAAAAAATAGTAAGTAAATATAAAATAAATAGGTGCCCTATTGTACCTCAGTTAAGCTGAATAATTTTTCTTGGTTTTCACTTATTTATTTA